>CM077225.1:2573499-2588499 GCA_039654775.1 Spinibarbus caldwelli | reverse complement strand
AGGCGGAGCTGATGGGTCAAAGGACCGAGGTGGAGTCCAGGGCTCGGAGGCGGGAGGTGGAGACAGGGGATCCTCACGCCTGGGCGGAGCTGGAGGCTGGAAGTCCCGAAGCGACGGATCAGCGCGCCCAGCTGGCGCTGACTGAGGGTGAGCTGAGGGACTGACAGGCAACAGCGGAGATGGAGCTGAGGAACTGGCTGGTTTGAGAGGAGGCGGGAGAGGGAGGCTGGGAGGGAACACAGGAGGACATGAGCTGGGCGGAACCAGCGGAGACACAGGAGATTCAGGGCTGGACGGAACCAGCGGAGACACAGGAGATTCAGGAGCACAGGGTAATACTTCTCCAAACCAGTCTATTAGGTCCATTTCAAAGATGTCCTTTAGTTCCTCATAACTCCCAGAAACCAGGTGCAGCTCACCCTCAGTTGCGGGAGTGTGGGCGGGGCTTCCCTCCAAGCCCTCGAACACCACCAGAACTCCCTCAGGGACGGGCGATGTTGCCGGCTCACGCACTTGGTCAGACGATGATTGTGGCTCTGGCTCCGTGGCGATGATCGGCTCAGTCGCGGGTTTGCGCGCTGGCTCACGAGTCGCGGCAGGCTCAGGCTCTCCGTCTGCGGTGGGCTCAGGCATTAGCTCCGTGCAGCAGGATGATGGCTGACTGGTCTCTGGTTCGGGAGTGGGGCTGGAGATGTCTTCCTCGGCGGGGCAGACGGAGAAACACAGTCCATTACTCTCCAACACCCACTCCACGAAAGCGGCGAAATCCTCCTTTGGACCGTTCGCTGGCAGGCGTGCCTTACACCGCTCGCTCAGGCTGGTGATGTAGAAGACGCAGAGCGAGCGATCCGGGAAGTGTGTAAGGCACGCCAGATCGAGAAAGTCCCTGGTGTGGTCTTCCAGCGAACGGTCCTGTTGCTCCAGGCACAGGAGTTGGACGGCTGGCAAGTCCATTCCGGGAGAGGAGCGAAAAAAATAAAAAAAAATAAACAAAGAAAAACGCCGCTAAATTACTCACTTGAGGGTCTGCTATTCTGTTACGTGTCTGGTGTATAAAATAGCGCACGACGAAGGAGTACAAACAAAGAGTTCCTTTTAATAATCTTCAGGGGCAAAAGGCACAACCAAACATAAATCCAAATGTAGGAGTAAACGAAATAGCAGACAAAAGGTAGAGGGGAGAACACAGGCTTTAAATACAAAATGCAATCAGGGAGAAACAGAAACAGGTGTGGAGCTAATTAACTAATTACTATGGAGACAAACTAGGTAGGATGACGGGAACATAGAAAACAGATCATAACCGTGACACATAAAGCATCCATATTTGGCATTGCCCATGTTGATTAGAGTATTTAAAACATGAAAAGTATTCATTTAAAGTACATTTAGAACAGATAAAAATGTGCGATTAAATTGCGATTAATCGTGAGTTAACTCATGACAATCATGCGATTAATCGCGATTAAATATTTTAATCGATTGACAGCCCTAATAATTTTACTTCATCTTATTTTATTTTGCTTTAACTTCAGCTTATTTTATTTCGGTTGCCAAGACAACATTTCTAATTTTAGTTTGGTTTTAATTTAAAGTATTTATTTTATTTTATTTTTCTTTTCTTTTAGTAAAGCTTTATTTAAGCTTCATTAAAGTTTCATTTCAATTATTTTCTTTTTAAATTTTTAATAATTTTAGTATTAGTTAACAACAACTACACTGATTTGTATGTATCTTATATTCAGTGTGTGTTTCCCCGTCTCCATTTTTGGTAGCCGTGTGTGTGTGAGCCCAGTAGAAAATGATTGAGTCTTGAGTTCCGCTCGCACCGGATGCCGAATCCGCCTCCAGCCACCACCCATCCATGTGTGACTCCTGCTCCAGATCACAAGCCCTGAGTCTGGGGAGGCAGGCAGGAGAAGAGGGGGTTTCTGGGGGTCTGGCAGCAGGCCCTGCTCTGGCTGCACTTGAAACGGGCCGCACACTGCTTGGCCGCTGTGCATAATTTGCTTCCTCTCTGATGGCTCTCCCTCCCCTTCTGTCTGGAAGTCTGCAAGCGATCGGTGAGCGTTTATTAGACTGCAGGGAGAGAGAGAGAGAGACTCATACTGAGAGAATGAGACTGATTTTGATTGGTACGCACACTACCATTCAAAAGTTTTTTTAAAGAAATGACTGCTTTTATTCAGCAAGGATGCATTAACTTGAACAAAAGTGACAGTGAAGACATTTATAATGTTACAAAAGTTTCCATTTCAAATAAATGCTGTTCTTTTGAACTTTCTAGTCATCTGAATCCTGAAAAAATAAAATGTATCAGTTTCCACAGAAATATTGGGCAGCACAACTGTTTTTAACATTGATAATAATCAGAAATGTTTCTTGAGGAGCAAATCAGTATATTAGAATGATTTCTGAAAGATCATGTGACACTAGCTATGTTTCCATCCACCTATTTTTATGCGCATTTTGGACTATCGCATAAAAAATTCGCTGGATGGAAACGCCAAGATGCGCATAAATTCTAAAAATGCGCATAAAAAAATTATGCGCACAACTGAGTAGGATAAACTTTTTATCCGATAAGAAAAAATGTGCATAAACTACGATGGAAACACATTTACCGAATAAATTCCTCCATGCGCATCAAAAAAGTCATGTGACTTTGCGCTATGAGACGGGATAACTTGACTAACCAGCTGACTGCTCTTGTTCACAGCATCTATAAGTTGTTGTAGTCACTCTGAAAAGCCTGAGCAAAGTCTGTCATCAAAGTATTTCTGTATAATTGTCTTACACGACTGTGTTCCCAAACAGCTGGCATCCTCAGAATGCAGTGACAGCATTTATTGTGTTACGTCTGCTCTCTCTGAGGCGCAAGTAATTTATATCATATATGAAAATTATTATATTCAATGGCTTCTCCTATATTCTTAGTGATATTTAGTGCCACAGTTTACCAGGAAGTGACGATTTTGTTCTCTTTGACTCGTTGGATGGAAACGGTGCTTTATTCGCATATGTTTTATGCGATATTCCAGTTTTGCGCATAATTTAAATTCAAATCTTTGGATGGAAACATAGCTACTGAAGACTGGAGTAATGATGCTGAAAATTCAGATTTGATCACAGAAATAAATTAAATAAATTTTAACAGATATTCATATAGAAAACAGCTATTTTAATAATAATAATAATACTTTATTTGTATAGCACTTTTCATATATAGAATGCAACTCAAAGTGCTTCACAAGCATAAAACAAATATTAAAAACAACATCAACATAAGGTAATCAAAGCTTTAAATGATTCAACAAGTATAAGCAAATATAAGCAAGTACATTAAAAAGAAGTCATAAAAACAAGGAAAAATACACACTTCACACACTATTATGCTCATAAGCAAGTTTAAAGAGGTATGTCTTAACACGCTTTTTAAAGATATGAATACTAGTGGACTCTCTCACTTCATTTGGAAGACAGTTCATATTTTTGGAGCATAGTGACTAAAAGAGGTACTGCCAGATCGCTTGAGATTTACTGTGTTATATGATAAAAGTCCAGCACTAGAGGATCGTAACATTCGATTAGGAATATATCTTGACAAACAGTCAGAAATGTAAGAAGGTGTCCGGTTATGCAGTGTTTTACAAACTAATATAAGAATCTTAAAATCAATTAAATTGTAATAATATTTCACAATTTTACTGCATTTTTGATCAAATAAATTCAGCCTTGGTGGGAAGAGGCTTTTGAACAATAGTGTAAATAACAGTGCATTAATATGGCAATCATTTACTATATTGTCATCTGATACCATCACTGCACTGTTTTTAAGAGATGTAAGCCTGTGAGTTTACTGGACGGAAAAACTATAAAACGTTTGTGTGTGTGTGTGTGTGTGTGTGTGCGTGTGTGTGTTAGAGGGTGACATGGGAGTGGATTTTCAAACCTCTCCTGTCCCACTCCCGCAAAATAAAATCTCGTCCCGTCCCAATCCCACAAAAAAACTTGGGGAAAATCCCGTCCCATTCCAATCCCGGAAGAATGACTCCCATTCCCTCCCACTCCTGTCTTGTTGTTTTTTTTTTGTACAGTAAAAATACAGTACAGATCTATGGAAGCCCGTTTCCGCCACTGAATAAAAAAATTAAAAAGGTAATTGCGACTTTTTATCTCACAATTCTGACTTTTTTTCTCAGAATTGTGAGTTTATATCTCGCAATTACGACTTTAAAACACGCAATTGCGAGTTAAGTCAGAATTGTGAGATATAAACTCGCAATTCTGAGAACATCTTTTTTCCCCCTCAAAATTGGACTTTATATCTCACAATTCTGGGAAAAAAATGTCAGAATTGTGAGAAAAAGTAGCAATAACCTTTTTCTTTTATTTTTTATTCAGTGGCAGAAACAGGCTTCCATACAGATCACAGCATGCCCACCTTAGTTGAATAAAAATCCAAGATGTAGTTTTTTGTTATTATATTGAACTGAAAGCCAGCTTAAACAATGCACAGTGTGCATTACACACACATTAAATTTCATGTAAATCATCCATGCTAACACACATTTTCTATTTGAATTTTTTTTTCATTTGAAAGTAGACATTTCACTCTCTATGATGTATTTTTCATAGACGGAGTTTCGAAGTGTCTCGCTCAAGACCTAGATGGCAGAAAGCGCATCCTGTTTGCTTCAATTACTTTACAGAAGCGCAATGTTTCGTTGTTATTCTGAGTGCACACAAATAAACTTAGAGTCTTTACAGATTCGAAAGATGTATTAGGCTACTTTTATCTGTATGACCAAAATTACGGAGATTTTAAGAGCAAGTGAGCACACCGGCGCCTGTCCTGCAGCGAGCGCGCTATTCAGCTTCCACACTCCACACATACACTTCAATAGCACACATTTCTCTAGGTTAACATCATATTGAGCGGCCATGTAAAGTTGCTACTACATACATCTTTTAGATGAAAAGCCATATTTGAGGTCGATGAATGATAGGTGAGCGTTTAGATGTCCTGCCCGAGTGTATTACCACATAGACCAGCCCGTCATTCACTTAACCAGCCACACCAAAGCAAACAGGAGGAGAGCATAAAGAGACAGGACAACTAGAATTGAGTTCAAAATTAACATATACAGTTTATAGTTTATTTGTATAAAATGTATATTTGTGTATAAAGTTGGGTATCATTACTATTCCCGGTCCCGCCCACTCCCGCTGACATTTTTTCCTGTCCCGTCCCAATCACGTGATTCGTAGCGATTTTGTTTCCCATCCCGCAGGATTCCCGTGACCCGTGGGATTCCCGAAAAAATGTCAGCCTCTAGTGTGTGTGTGTGTGTGTGTGTGTGTGTGTGTGTGTGTGTTTGTGTCTGTGTTCTCAGTAGCCATTAATAATATTTCTATATTTTTGTGAGTGTATTTATTGGATTTGCTAGTGAAATGGAATGGTCATAAAGTCATTTATTGAATATGAATGTTTGGTTTTAGATTCTAGGCAGATGCAGACGTCTCCATCCTGGTCCTACGAGCAGTCGTACCCTTACCTGGGCCCCATCTCCACCCCAGCGGTTCACCCCACCACACCCATCTCACCCAGCCGCAGCGCTATACACTGTGAGTTTCACCATGGTGCAGGGACACTTTTTTGTACTTTTTGTCAGGGGTTTGATAAATCAAAATAATATTTTAAAACAATATTTTATTTATTTTTCTTTCAGTCCAATAATGACCTGTTTTATTTCTTGCTTTTGATATTAAATAAATGTTTACTTTTTTCTTGCTTTTGACATTAAATAAATATTCAAATTAAATATTTTTATATTTATTTAATTTGTTAGGCACATCAACCATAACTCCTTCAAAAACAGCCAGAAACCTTGGAGTTGTGATTGATTGATCAGCTGACTTTCTCAGACCACATTGCTAAAACTGCCTGGTCCTGCAGATTTGCTTTATACATCAAGAGGATCAGGCCCTTTCTTTCAGAACATGCTTCACAACTCTTTGTTCAAGCTCTTGTTCTGTCCAGGCTGGACTACTGCAATGCTCTCTTGGCAGGTCTTCCAGCCAGTTCTATCAAACCTTTACAATTAATCCAGAACGCGGCAGCAAGATTAGTTTTTAATGAGCCGAAAAGAATGCAAATCACACCTCTGTTTATCAATTTGCACTGGCTACCAATAGCTGCTCACATATAATTCAAAGCATTAATGTTTGCCTACAAAACCAGCACTGGCTCTGCACCCCTTTACCTAAATTCAGTACTTCAGACCTATGTGCCTCTAGAAGCTTGCGTTCTGCAAGTGAACGACGCATTATTGTTCATCCCAAAGAGGCACAAAATCACTTTCACAGACTTTTTCATTCACTGTTCCCTCCTGGTGGAATGACCTGCCCAACTCAATCCCAGCAGCTGAATCCTTAGCCATCTTCAAGAAACGGCTAAAAACACATCTCTTCCATCTTTATTTGACCCTCTAACTCTAGCACTCTCTATTCTAATTCTATTCGTAAAAAAAAAAAAAAAAAAAAAAACTTGCCCTTTTATACTCTCTCTTGCACTCTATTCATTTACTAACTGCTTGTTTTCTTTATAAAAAAACTAACACTAGCTTTTCTAATCTTTTTGTATTCTATTTGTTTTCTTTTTATATATTATACAATTAACAAAAGCAAAAAAGGCCTATAACACTTGTTTGCTCTATTTTTCTATTCTATCTGTTTTTCTTTTTATTTATTATGTAATTAAAAAAAAAAAAACTTGTTACGTGTACTACGTTAGGCTAGCTGAGACTTGTCATAGCACTTGCATATCATTGTTCTTTTGTTGATTTTGATTGCTTCCATTGTCCTCATTTTTGTGTCGCTTTGGATAAAAGCATCTGCTAAATGACTAAATGTAAATGTAATTTACATAATTAAATGAATATTTAAACAAATATTGCTTGAGTTATCAGACATGCATAAAAATTATTAATATTACAAAAAAAAAATCTCTAATTAGTATTCTATTAGGGTAGCTGATATAAACATGCAAAATACCTTTGCATAAATGTAATGCTACAGTATATGCCTGGCATAAATTAACATAATTAATAAAATACTAATTAAATTGTTTTTTTAAAAGAACGAAATCAAAGGCTCACCATTAGATTAAATTTCCATTCTAGACCAAAATTTGCAGCCGTTATTTTAGTTTTGTCTATATACTATAATAATTTTGTATATTTTATTATAATTTTTTATTTAGTTACATTTTTAGTAATTTTATGTCATTTATGTGTCATGTCATTTTTAAAAAAATATTAAGTTTCATTATTTTATTACTTATTATTTAAGTTTCATTATTTTATTACTTATTAAGTAAGTTTTAGTATTTATTAGTTTTATTTTAAGTTTAGTTTACTTTTTTCCATCTAAGATTTCCATATATATATATATATATATATATATATATATATATATATATATATATATATATATATATGGAAACTAAATGAAAATTTGAAATGAAAATGTATATATTTTAGCTTTATTTCATATAAGAAAATTATTTTAATACTTTTAGTTAACAACTGTAGCCCTGTTTTGCACAAAAAGATTTAGCAATTGCAATGCATGATGTCTTTTTGAGATGTTTCTATAGACAAAAAGACCCCAGTAATCTCACATGCATCTCCTCTAAAGTTTCAGATCTCAACAACGTCTCAAACTGACCTCAAAACTCAGAGATCTCAATAAAAACTCAAAAAATTTCTCATCAAATGATCTGAGCTGCTCCACATTCATTTTACAGCTTTAGACTCTTACTAAATGATGAATACTGACTCTTTAGGTCTGTTTTTAATAGTCCAAAGGAGTTTTTGAACTATATAACCAAACAAATGTTTTGTGCTCCTGCAGGTCCAGATCTGACGGCGTTCACTGACCCTCGCATGGGTCTGGAGCGTTCCTTCCCATCGCTCCCCTCTCTCCCAGATGGCCGTTTCTCGGACCCCCGCGTGCCGTATCCCACCGGAGCATTCACATACACTCCCACTCCGGTCACCAATGCAATCGGCATCAGCATGTCAGCCATGACCAGCCCAGCGGGCCGCTACCACACTTACTTACCCCCAGCCTACCCCGCAGGCTCCTCTCAGGCTCAGGCTGGACCCTTCCAGGCCGGATCGTCTCCATATCACCTGTACTACAGCAGTGCCGCAGGCTCCTATCAGTTCTCCATGATGCCAGGAGGAGGAGGAGGAGATCGTTCTCCTCCTCGAATTTTACCTCCTTGCACCAATGCCTCCACAGGCTCCGCCCTCTTGCACCCCTCTCTGCCCAATCAGAGCGAAGTGGAGGCGGAGGGAAGCCACAGCAGTTCGCCAAGCAGCATGTCAGTGGAAGCCGTCTGGAGGCCGTATTGACCAATAGGACGAGGGCAGCTGAGCAAGGTGGTTTCTGATTGGACGCGACGGACGGACTTTTGTTTTTCACGGCGCAGCATGAGACTCGTTTGTTTTTTAACGTTGTGGATAGTTTGTATTGTTATTATTATTAATATTATTGTTGTTATTATTATTGTTTATCTCGTTATCACTGTACAACTTTGTTCATCAGTGCCAGACATGTTTCGTGTCAAACCAAACCTCACGTGTTTCGTCTAAGGCCGGAAACAGACTCTACGCAAGTACGTGACACAAGCAACGTAACACAATTTTGGTGTTAATAAATGCATATGAGAATAAGAGTCCACCAAACAAAAAAAGTATATTTGCAACTATCTAGAATTTGCGTAAATATGCTATATGCAATAGATTCAAATAATGAATAAAGTAAGAATAATGCATTTTAATGGTTTGTTGTTGTTTTTTTATTATGCCCTAATGATTACGTATTGTTATATTTCTGCTTTTGTTATTCTGACAATAACTCAATATTTAAATTTTACATATTTAGATAAATATTGCGTCAATTATCAGACACCTAATAAAAAAATAATTGATGTTGCAAATATCTTAGCATAAATATAATGCTATGCCATAAATTAATTCTAATTAATAAAATATTCATAATGTATTTTTTTGTTTTGTTTTTAATAATTGCTTATTTAATTTCTGCTTTTGACAATTTTAATATTTAAATAATTTAAAATTGCTTCAGTTATCAGGCACTTAAAAATAAGTCATATCCAAAAACAATATCAGTTAATTTCTACTTAGTATTTAATTCACGGAACATGCAAAAGAGCTTTACATAAATACAGTTCTATATACTGTAAATAAAATGCATTACGAACATTTTATTAATTATTTTATTTATTATTGCAGTCTGGTTGTTTTATTACTAATTTGTGACCATAATAATTTAATATTAAAATAATAAATATTGATTTAATCGTCAGACACTTAATAAAAATAAAAAATATCAGTTGAACTCTATAAAGTATTCCATTCAGGTAACTGATATAAACATGCAAAATAGCTTTGCATAAATTTAATGCTATATGCCAAAAATAAAAAAAATCACAATGCATTTTGTAGTCTAACGATTACTTATTCTTTTTCTGCTTTTTGATAATAGTAAACAAATATTCAAATATTATAAAAGAAAATATTTAAAAAAAATAAGTAAAATATTTGCTGAGTTATCAAACATGTAATACAAATAATATCAGTTGATCTCTATTTAGTATTCCATTCAGAATATGATAAATATGTCGGCTAACTTTGTTGTGCAGATCTCTTCTGTAGTTGACCATAGAAGATGATGATTTACTCTAATGTCCATTTGCGATATTGTGCATTGCATTCTGACACATTTCTGAATGTAAAGTTGCATGAAATTGATCTTGTGTAACTGGAAGTGTTTGTGTTGAACTTGTGTAGGGTCTGTTTCGGGTCTAATACTTCCTGATCTGCAATGAAGAATCCAAATGCAATCCGTTCTCAGTTGAATTGTGCGGATGGGTCAACAGATGCGCAGTAAGTTCCTGGCCTGCTGTTTCTTTCCCGTTTCATTGTGGTTCCTGCAGTGGAAGTGAAGAAAGCGAAGCTTCTGCCGGGGGCGACTCGCTCTTAAGAGCTTCAACAGACTTCTGACTCTTTACATTTCCAGGTTTACGAGACTTCGCCCGGTCACTGCCTTTCACGCTCGTTCTCTCCGCTAGATTTACTCTCTGCGAATTCAAGCTTTCCGACTGATGCTCCGGTTGGCTTGATGGGAGATGGGAGAATCATGGACCTGATTTTTGTGTAAATAGATTGTAAAAGACTCACACACTCGACACGGTTCTCAACTTCCACAATTGTGAAATGAGCAAAACCTTTTGAAATGCAGCTTCATTTTTTCCTTTTGTCCCTTTTCAACATTTCTTTGGAGAATATAACACTTTGTTGTGAAGAAACTGCTTATTTCTAAATCATGTTTGCTGTGTTTCTTTCTTAGTCGTGTTTTCAGCATTTGCAATAATCTTCCCTTATGGTATCATAGTATCATTATTACATTCATATAACATGGACCGCACACACTCCAAAGTACATCAAAGTGCATATATTGCATATAATACAACTGTCCAGTTACCATAGTACTTGGTCCAAAAAGTGTAATACCGTAGTATTTTTTCATCTTATAGAGACCATTACAATCACAGACAGTTTTTGCCCAGGCAAGCAACACTTCAGCATCCTAAGAAAGTGATTTTTTTTTTATTATTGCAGGTTTTAACATTGGCAGGGTTTTTCACAGATCCAAAACATCAATACAAGCTGTACAAATTTAGCAAGACAAATAAACAAATGAAATGGGCATGAACATGAGTTAAGAAAGTGATTTGCTATTGAAGCAGTCAAAACTATTGTTTTAAGGCCAACATAATCAAAACTGGCTCAAATTGAATACTCTTTACTGTGAATCAATGCAATTATCCTTTTGACTTTAGACCATGCAATCAAGATTCAAGTTTTTTTATTTTTTTTTATTTCTCACATATACAGTAAACTTGGTCAGTTTATGCATTAAGTATAAATAAATAGTAGGTAAAAATAGTAAAATAAGATGAACATAAGACAATAATGAAAGGTTAAGTAGTAATTGTAGGAAAATGCTATTAGTTTTTAGTGAAAGTGAAAAGTGAAAGTCGTGACGTATTGTCAAGTATGGTGACCCATACTCGAAATTGGTGCTCTGCATTTAACCCATCCAAGTGCACACACACAGCAGTGAATAGTGAACAAACGCGCACACACACACACCGTGAACACACACCCGGAGCAGTGGGCAGCCATTGCTCCAGCGCCCGGGGAGCAATTGGGGGTTCGGTGCTCAAGGGCACCTCAGTCATGGTATCGAAGGTATCGAAGGCAGAGAGAGTGCTGTTCATTCACAATCCCCACCTTCAATTCCTGCCGGTGTGAGAATCGAACTGGCAACCTTCAGGTTACAAGCCCAACTCTCTAACCATTAGGCCACGACTTCCCCTGTATAAATTTTTGTATAAATATTTTGATTTTGTTTTATGTAAATTATTTGTTCATTTTAAAGTTTTAGAAATTCTGTGTTTTTGTCCCTTTTAGTAGTTTTTTAAAATGTTTATAGTTTTTATTGTAGTTTTAGTCAAGATAACTAAATAACTAAACTAAATGAAAATGGGAAATGCTTGAGAAATGAGAAAGAAACTATATATATTAGGGCTGGTAATTTAACGCGTTAATTAGATTAATTAATTACGGTGAAAATTAACGCGTTAAAATTATTAACAAATTTAACTCACCTGCCCCACCCCAGACCTATGTGGGTCATCTAACATTTCATACAGTTGATTGATGACAAGTAATGAGGCAGGGCAACAACTCACTGCTCACTGAGCCTAGAGAATGTAGTTTGAATGTCCCTAAAATTCTAGATATGGGGCAAAAATTCTCCTGTTTGAGTTTTTTGTCTCATATTTACATCATATAAAGCAAAATCACACGAGCAATAGGCTAAGTGCAATATCACACGAGTGCAAATGTGATACTGATCTTATACAACAGTTCAGTATGTAAGAAGTTAATATTGTGTTATTTTAGACACAATGTTGTCTGTTTTGCTCAATTTTACCAACGAAAATACAAAGACAAAGCAGAACTGTTCGTCTTCGAGCAATACACAGCGGCATTTCATTTCTTAATGCACGGTTTGAATGAATTAGGTGAACCATTTTGTGCGTTGGACCCTTGCGTTGGATTTGAAGCAGCGCTGCACAGACCGATCGGTGTATGACATCAAAGGACCGCGAGAGCATTCAAAAGCATGCAGAGGAACTTTGATGTCACACACCGATCGGTCTGGTGGTGATGATCCGCTTCAAGTCAAACAAGCCTAATGATTCAATCATAAAGAACTAGGGGTGCACAATAAATATCGGGCGATAATTAATGCGCATCTTGTCAGTAAAGCCGGTTCTCTAATCAGCGGTAAATTCCAACACGTGTGTGATTTCACATTGAGTAGCATTTACTACACAGAGCCGTTCACTGACAAGCTGCGCAAAACCACGCTGATAATGAACATGGATTTGCGCAGCTTGTCAGTGAACGGCTCTGTGTAGTAAATGCTACTCAATGTGAAATCACGCAGGTGTTGGAATTTACCGGTGATTAGAGAACCGGCTTTACTGACAAGATGCGCATTAATTATCGCCCGATGTTTATCGCGCACCCCTATAAAGAACCATTTACTCACTCCTGAATGAATCAGCCATTTGAACGAATCAAATGATGACTTAATCATTAAGACATTTACCACCACCTACTGGCAGTTTTAGTTTATTATTTACAGTATCATTTCATTAAAGAAATAATTTCTTATTTCCATAGTAATAATAATACAATTACTAACATAAATTATTAAAGGTATAGTTCACCCACCCAAAAATGACAATTGTGTCATCATTTACTTCCTCATTGTTCAAAAGAGTATATGTAATCAATTTTATCAAAAACAATATTTCTTGCTGAAGCTACTTTATGTCATGTCTGCTTGATGCTTTACACAACAATGACTTTAAATGATCTTTTGGGAGTAATTTTTCAGCCAAATTTGATGTGCGATTAATTAGATTAATTAATCGCCACATCACATAAATAATATTTGTGTGTGTGTGTGTGTGTGTATATATATATATATATATATATATATATATATATATATATATATATACATACATACATACATACATATTTATTTTAGTTTAGTTAAAGTTTATTTCAAGTAACACAAATTATTTTGTGGTTTTATATTTAGTTTTAGTTGTAGTTAACTATAATAACCTTGTGTCAAGTCAAGTTTATTTATCTTTGCTCTCATCTAATAGCATCAGTGCAGTTAAATCAATAATATTATTGAATATTAATTGTCATTAACAAGTAGTTAAGTAGTAAGAGACATGTAACCAGCAAAAAATATGTTCTAAACACGTTTTACTGACATTACCATTACATAAAGAAAATGTTATTTCTGAACATTCTCTAAATGTTTTTAAATATTTTTTTAAATGTTTTTTTCTTTTTTCTTGTTTATGCAAACATTAAGAGAACATGCTATTTTATTATTTTGCAAACATGGTGTTGTTACTTTTGAATGTTTTCTGAACAAAAACAAGTGACATTTAAAAAATACTAGACAAACATCCAAATGAATTGTTTCAGGGGAAAAAAAGTTCCATGAATGATGTATAAATGTTTTTGTGCTAAAATTTTGAGAAAATTTTAAAAGAAAACAAAAATATTTTCTAAGAATATTTTGCTCCCATGAAGTTAGGAAAATGTAATCTCTGAATATTCTCTCAATTTTCAAAACATCTCATTTTAAAGCCGTTTTTAAAACGTTAATAGAACATTCCATTTTATTGGTTTGCAAACATGAAAGTTACATTTTTAGAATGTTTCCTGAAACAAGAAGTAACATTTAAAAAACGTTAGCAGTATGTTCCATGAACGATAAATAGTGCTTTAAGAACATTCTAACTTTGACCAGATAATTTCAGATGAAGTTCTGTTAACATTGTTTGTCTCTAATTCTAACGATAAGAGAATGTTTCCTGTTCCTGATGGATGAAGTCAAGTCCTTTCCTACGTTTATTCTCATTTAACATCCACTTTGACTAGAAATATGTCTCATTACGGCAGTAAAATGGCATTTGATGTTGACTCGAGCATCTTTCTCATGGATTTTCCAACGTTTGTGTGTCATCTTCTGCTGATCTGACAGGATCTATTGGTGCCCCCGTCTCTCGGCTCATGCGTCTGTGTACTATTCTCAACGCAGGAAGAATTTACACAGAGACGAGCCTCGACCTGCCCGCGGCCTGCAGATATGACTGATAAACCACTCTCTCTCTCTCTCTGGTTTACAATGTTCCTTCCCCTCTATTTGTACTTCCCTCTTTCTGGCCAGAATTAAACACACACGGACCCGCAGGAGACGCGAGGCTAAATAAAGGCAGACCTGTCTCAGGACGCTGCCGGCTGGGCCTCGGCTATAACTGTGGTCTAGGTGTCGGGCCAAGGCCTATAAAATCAAATCGCCTTTATAAAAAGAGCTGAGGGTGAGAGAGCAACATGACAGAAACACCCACAAACACACACCGCCAGCTGTCTGTCTGAGAGAGAGACAAACACTCGGCTGAATATGCTGTAAAGTGGGCCTATTTCTAGTCATCAGAGTCTGTCTGATGCTTTCTTTGCTTCGGTTCTACTTGATTATTTTGGAAAGAAAGTCCACCAAACAAAAACCAAAAATAGATTTGCAGATCACAAAACAACTTTGCATACACACTATAATGGTACAATATATGCCATGAATTGAATTAATTAATAAAAATATTCATAGTGCATTTTTATTGGACTCTAAAGATTACTTATGGTTACATGTGGTGAATTTAAATAATTACAAATATTTCAATTAATTTCGCTTCAGTTATCAGATGCTTAAAACAATCAGAAAACAAGTTCAGTCATCAGA
>CM077225.1:2548499-2568499 GCA_039654775.1 Spinibarbus caldwelli | reverse complement strand
TAGCATGTTTCATAACAGATTAATTGAAACATACATTAAATAATTAAGACTAACAAGTTTAGTAAAATATAATGAGTATATGGTGTAATTTCGCGAACTGCTCCTCTCTAGACTTCATTTCTCTAGTGAGCTAACGAGCTGTGGACACTGATGACTTGCTGAGGTAAATGAATGCTGCGTGACATTTTATTTCCATGCTGTTTTGTTGATGTCTTTTCGTGGTTGAAACACTGAGCAATTACATGAGGCATGAGATGTTTATTCACGTCACAGTGCGTCACGGTTCAGACACGGGAACCGGAGCTGATCGCTGCCACTCAAGTCAATGCTTGTGTTGGGTTTATACCAGCACATTTCTGAACTGTCTCAGAAACGGCTCTCCAAGGCATTTATACAGCAATCTGTCATGCCACATCAAAGACTCTCAAATCACAATTTATTATTTGAATTTCCTGAAAAATAAATAAAATACCATATTCATGCCATATACATACATATACACCATATACATGCGTACCGAACCAAAAGACCCGTACCGAAACGGTTCGGTATGAATACGTGTACCGTTACACCCCTAATTATTATTATTATTATTATTTTTTTTTTTTTTTGGCATGTTTCCAGAATGGATGTGCATGTGCTAGTTTTGTTGTGATCTGTCTGCAGACGCCTGTATCTCTCTCTGAAGATGATGGTGTGTTTGAGGAGGATCTGTTTGAGCCGGAGAGATCCACTCCAGTGCTGAAGGTTTCTGTCTGATATCATGATTTTTCTGGGGGTTTATCTGTGTTGATGAGGTTCACTGATGTGTGTTTGTCTCTAGAGTCCAGAAGCGGTTTGTGACGCGGCTCCAGCTGAAGTGTGTCTGGATTTCCCGGCCGATTGGTCTCTTAAAACACGTCTGTTGTTCACGTCTCCTCGGTCATTCTCCTGGGCTGAGCAGCTGAAGGCACAGGAGGAGGCGCAGGGCTTGAGCTCTCACTGCAGGGCCGAATACGCCAGCTTACCTGCTCAAATACAGGTAAGGACACAGTTATATGGACGACTCTTGTCTTCAGATATTTTCTTTAGATAATTAGATTAATAGATAATTAGATAATTTAGATTAAACTACTAGTAGAAGCCAGCCTATAGATAAATTATTCGTAGTTCTATTTTTATATTAAATTTAAAAACATTGTATTTTGTTTTTAGGATTTTATATATATTTACAATGTGATTTCAAGTTATAGTATTTATTTTTTTGATAGTTAATTTATAGTTTTATTTGTAATTTAAATTTTTATTTTATTAAATAATCATATTTCATTAATTTATTATATTTTTAATGCTATTTTATGTTTATTATATATATAATTATATAAATTATGTATGTGTGTGTGTATATATATATATATATATATATAAGTATTTTTGTGTATAGTTTGTGTAGTTTTTGTTTCAGCATTTGTAGTTTTTTATTTTATACTATTAAAATAAAATATACTATTTTTAATCTATTTATTATTTTTTATATTATTATTAATATTTTCTTTATTTTAATACATAATTTAAGATATTTGTTTTTATATTAAATACTTTCTATACATTTTAAAATAGTTTTAATGAGTGCTTTCGTATGGTTTAAGTATTTGTATTTTTTAAATGTTTTAAGTATTTATTATTTATATAGTTATATTTTAATATTAAAAAAAATATATATATATTTTTTTTATATATATATTTTTTAAATGTATAAATAAAATATTTAATCATTGAAAAAAATATTAAATTGTTAATGTTTTTTATTATTTTTATATGTAATATAAAAATATTTGTATTTTTGTTTTAAAATATTTTGTGGTTTTTAGTTTTAAAGTCACTGTATCTTTTTAGTATTTGTTTGTTTAAAGTTTCACATTTTTTCAGTATATAATATTTATAGTTTTTCAGAAGTACACAGTTAATACATTCTAATAAGATTAAATAATTCTGATCATCTATGAAATGTGTCTTTAAGTAGTTCTGGCGTGTGTTGCAGGAGCCGCGGGGCTGTGTGGAGCTGCGCTGTGGTTTTCAGCAGTGTCTTCAGTACTGGCAGCACCCGTCGCTGCCCTGGCTCTCTCTGTTCCCGCGGATCGGCGCAGAGCGCAAGTTCTCTGGCAAATGCATGCCTTGGGCGCAAGACCCAGTGCTGCAGCAGAGTCTGATGAGCGACTGGTACGAGAGGGGCATGAGTTTGTGAAGTTTCTGCCACATGCATGAATATAAATAGGGCCTTATGAAATCCATTTTTACTTTTTTTTTTTTTTTTTTTGTTTCCCCCCCAAATTCCATTTTTTCCGTTTTAATTTATTTTTTAATTTAATTTTTTATTTATATAGTTTTAAATTTTCTGGACTCCTTTTTAATGGTTAAATTAAATTTTATTAATCAAAAAGCATGTCTAATTAATTAAAACCATGAAACTTAAACAAGTTAACATCAATTTATTAAAAGTTTAACAAAAATTACGTTTAGAATGAATGAAATGTTTTATTTTTTACCACCTTATGTTTTATTGTTACCAGATTCTGTTTCATTTATTCTTACAATAGCCTTATGACGTTTTTTTTTTTTTTTTTTCTCAGAAATTCTGTGTTGTGTATTTACATTTTTATGCCATCAAATGAAGGCATAAAACATTAATTTATCTTTTGATTAATGAAAATTAAACGTTTTATTTTTTGGCAAATAAAGGGGATTTACTATGTATGATTATTCCTTAAAAATAAGGTTTTAATAATTTTAGTAGTAGCAGCAATAATATTACGTACATTCTACTGAACAATAGGGCTGTCAGAATGGCTGAAAAACTACATTCGAATTTTGTACTTAAATATTATCAATATTTGAATTTAAAGGCCATAATTTCAGTTAGGAGGAAAAAAGCTTTTGGTTTCTCTCCTGATGCCACAAGAGGGCACATCGAGCAAAATATTACTAATGCACGTTTATTCAAAGCAATAAAATAACAGGACTATCTTTGAAAAAAAGTACATAATCTTTATAAACCAAATATAATTACTTAAGTTGCTTAAACAATTAGAAAACAAAACAGCATCATGTATGTGTGCTCAATTGTAAGTCGCTTTGGATAAATGAATAGATGTAAATGTAAAAATATGCATAGTTTAATACAAAGGACCGAAAACCAATCACAAAGAGTACTTTTTTTTTTTTTCATTTAAAAACACGAGATGCAGTGGGATGGGGAGAAACCCGGCATAAAGTTTTGAGACATGTTTTTAAAAAGTTGAAGTTTCATTAATTTTACATGGCTTTCTAAACATGCGGGCGGCTCTTTTGTGCGAGACGCAAGTGCAACGGTGATAGATGTCCCTATAGAACATGCGATAAATGTGTTCTGTGTGAACGGCTTGATTTTAGTTGTGCCGTAAACAAGATCTTCTCCACATTGATTGTCTCTTTTTCCGCAATATTTTGAATGAACAGCCAGCAGCGCTGCATCTAGTGGGTTCAACTGGATAGGCTAAAAAAAAAAGCATTTTGTGCTCCACTGATAAGGCTGCCTGATGCGCACCTAAAATTCGGATGCAACCTTTTTGCATTCGAATGTGGATTTTTATTTTAAATTCGACAAATATTCGAAATTCAGATTTTTTTAACAGCCCTAATGAACAATAGTGTATTTCTGCCACATCGTCTTCAAGTTAAACCAAACTTTTATTTTGATGGGTTGCCGTGAATACCTTTTAAATTTCTGTGTGTATATATGACGCTAGTTTTACTCAAATGAAACTGTAAAATACTCATGAAGTGACTCTCAGATCAGTTCTGGAGATGTTGTTCATGTATTTATGTCCTCATTTAGTGAGACGGCAGACGCTAATATCACCGCAAGCATCACACGCTTCAGTGCGAATAGTAAACGAAACCGTGCGTCTGTGCCATACATCGACACAGATGAACGCAGAATTCATATTAAATAGTCTTTTTGTGGCTTAATATTTACAAATACTAGTCCATATTGTGATTTGATGTAAGTGTAATGACCTACTTTTGATTAATTCATCCAAACTTTGACATATTCCATGACATTCCGCATTCAACTTTTTATGACAGGATTCCGTCTGCATTTTCCACATCCCAGAAATCATAGGGCCCTATATAAATGCTGGCATGTGTGTTTCTGACTGAGGTTTTGTGTGTGTTGTAGGTCTGTGAGTCTGACGTCTCTCTACAGTCTGCTGAAGGCGCGACTCTGTCCATATTTCTACCTGTGCTCATATCAGTTCACAGTGCTGTTCAGGGCGGCCGGTCTGAGCGGCGCTAAAGGCATCAGCGCACTGCTGTCCCCCACCACTAGAGGGCTGAGAGAGGCCATGAAGGCCGAGGGTAAGAGTCGCTGGCCGAATCCCAATTCTATTTTATACCCCTTCCCCTTGTCACTTGAAACAGAGTGTCAGGGGGTAGGGGTGAAAATATTCCCCTAAGAATTGTGACACCACTGCTATACCGTTACACGTCATCATACGTCATCTAGCTCCTACAATACACACAGCTATATGGTGTGCTGTTGTGCATTAGAGCCTTACCGTTCTATATTAATGCGCTGCTTACTGACACACACACATATATATATCAGAGATCGTACAGCTCACACATCCAGGAGCAAAGAAACTTGTCAACGCTGCCCCACGACTTAATAACAGTTTAAATACTGAATTGCTACATTATATTTTCCAACAACGAGAGGATAAGTAGTTTTCCTGTAGCTCAAATAGTAGAGCATGGCGCTAGCAACGCCAAGGTCATGGGTTCGATTCCCAGGGAAAGCAAGAGCTGATACAATGTAGAAACTGTAACTTGAATGCAATGTAAGTCGCTTTGGATAAAAGTGTCTGCTAAATGCATAAATGTAAAATAAATTTGCTGTTTTTGAAGTAAAGTCACTCGTTGTAAAGAGAGACGCGCATACACGCAACTTTCATCTCTCTCTCTCTCATTGGCAATATTTGGGAAAAGGGTTTAGCGATTTCTAATTTTTGGGGGGACTAGGCCTATAGGTTGCAGCACCCTCAATGTCTGTGGTGGTTATCGCCCTAATCAGACATGAAAATATGTTGTGGCACTATCGTGCAGTCAGTAACGTTCATAGTTTAACGTTAGCAAACCTTGGTGATTTTTTTTTTTTTTTTTTTTTTTTTTGGTAAACATTTCTTTGAATAATATGACCGTAATTTGAATGATTGAATATAACATAAAACAAATGATTACTTTTCATTAAAATCTTTATTAATGTCAATAATGCTTACATTTATGTGTCTTTTTGTTCGCTCGGGCAGCCATGTTGCCGCTGTAGCTGGTGTATGCTGAGATAATTCATACTAGAGCCCGACCGATATATCGTTTTGCCAATTTTATCGGCCGATATGAGCCTGTCGCAGATATATCTGTATCGGCGAATATGCTGCTGATATGCCACCGATATGAACGTTTCTTTACAGAACATAAAATGCAGATAAAATGCTTGTATATGGTGTAATTACATAGTTTGGCGACCTGGATGAAACGCTTTAAAGCTTAAGTGTATAGAACACCATTGAAACTTTGAACGGCCATATCTCTGTAACAGCGCGGCGGATCCGCATCAAATTCGTGGATCCCTTCAGTTCGAGGAACCCTCTCGAACGCCAAATCGCGTGTACGTCTCGAGGCCCCCTTTCGAATGAGACCACCCCCGCGTCGATAGCCCCCGGGGTCCAGGAGTTACGGGCGGTTAAATCCGCGGTCGGGCGCCGACCGATCTGGTGATCCCGGGGGTCTACCGAGGCGCGGAGGGTGGCGTTCGAGAGGGCTCCTCGAGCTGAAGGTATCCCCCGAATTTGAGTGAGATCCGCCGCCGCGTTCGCGAGATAATGACATCAGCCAACACTTTAACTTCAGTAAAGAGGTCTCTTGTTCAGGCTGTAGCATTCAAGCGTTGTCTTATTTGACCGTAAGTGCCCTGCGAAGTGGACTTCACATGATATTCCGCCATGATTCCAATTTATTTACAGTGGTATATTATGTCACACTTCACACTTCTCTAGTAAGTTTCATCTGTGTGTGAAGACAGTAGTGCAAATCCGTCAATGAATGTTCTGAAGTGAAATAAACTTCAACGGAATAAAGTTGAATTGAATTGAAATAAAGTTATATAAACTTCACCTTTACTGTTCAGTGCACTGGTGTCAGACTCATTTTGGATAATAAAGTTTATTGTTAAATGCCCTGCCTCCCATTACATATCTCTGTCACGTCATTATATGTGTTTGATCCACACATTTGAGTCATCATTGCAATAAATGTGTATGTATATATATTCTGTTTGTATATACTATAGTATTCTATATATAGTACCAGTCAAAAGTTTGAACACAGGAATGGGAAAGTGTCCAAACTTTTGACTGGTACTGTACTATAATATACACAAAGAATATCGATATATTGATATCGGCCTTTTTTTACTCCCTAATATCGGTATAGGTATCGGCCCCCAAAAAACCCATATTGGTCGGGCTCTAATTCATACCCCTTCGTTTGAAGTGTGGTCCTGAAAAATCTTTGTTTGAAGGGCTATCTGGCCCTTCCCCTTACCCCTACGCCTCCAACCAAAAGAGAATCGAGACACCCTTTCCCCTTCATGTGAACGCACCAAACGGAGGGAAAGGGCTAAGGGGTAGAAATGGGATTGGGCCACTGTGTTTTCCACCAGGGCTCGACATCCAAGCATTTCACTTGAATTTGTGACTAAAACAGATGTGTGCAAAGTGTAAAATGTATTTAAGAGCACGTGCATGTCCTAAAAAAAAAAAGTCAGTTTTGTGAAATTTAAGGTCATAATGTAGATTTAACATCTTTATTATTTCAAGAGGCCTTAAATTTGGGAATGGAAAATCAGGAATTGTGATACAGCTTAATATGATTATTAAGCTTGAAAAGGCTATGATTTCATTAAACAAGTATGAGCACTGCATGTTTCACAGTAAAAACTCTGTGCCATTGTGCATTCTACTGGCTCGAGTTTCTTTCATTTTATTAAACGTAAACTCTTATAGTGCCTGTAAGAAACTATAAGATAATACAAATAAAAAAATATATAAAATATTTAACTTTTTTTTAAAATTTAAAAATAAATTAAAAATATTAAAATATAATTATAAATAAATACTTAAACAATTTTTTCATGGTCATTCGTATTTTAGTTACACAAAAACTCTTATCTTTCATTTTATTAAACGTAAACTTCTGTAAGAAGCTATAAGATAATACAAATTTAAAGTTTAAAATATATTTAATTTAAAATAAAAAAATATTAAAATATTCAAATATAATTATAAATAAACCATTTAAAAATACAAATACTAAAACAATATGAAAGCACATTACGACTATTTTAAAATGTATAGAAAGTATTTAAGTAGGCCTATACATAATATACATGAAGCAGAAATATTTAAAGTGTATGTTTTGTTTTCTGATTAAATTGTTGTTTTGCTTGTGAATGTCTCTTTGTATCCCTTTAGCTTTTTTTTTCCTTTTGTTATTTGAGAAATTATCTTCATTATTCAAACAATTTTCATTGCACCCTTGAAGTGGTTTTAGTAAAACATTGATAAATTAATTTTTTTGAATTACAGTGATATTACCAGTTAAGTGTCATTGTTAATAACGGTCATTACCGGTTGTGAAATCACTGTAATGCACAGCCACAAGTAATGTTCTACTGTTTCTGTCAGTGTTTGCTCTTGTGAACGGCTGTGGACTGGTGTGTTTGTTGTGTTCAGGGATAGAGTTTTCACTCCCTCTGCTGGAGGAGAGGAGGAAGAGCAAAGAGCTGACTGAAAGCGTTCAGCAGACTGATGGCGAAGAGTCGTCCAGCGGCACTGTGTGAGTACATGACCGCTCACTGCTAATGCAATGTTGATCTTACACTGGGTTCCAGTTATATTTAGGATTGATTTTAATGTACTTTTACTCGTTTATATATAACTCAATGGCATAGGACCTAAATACATTGCAGATGTGCTCACAGAATATAAACCTAACAGACCACTCAGATCATTAGGATCAAGTCAGTTAGAAATACCAAGGGTTCACACAAAACAAGGGGAGTCCGCTTTTAGCTATTATGCCACCAGCAGTTGGAACCAGCTTCCAGACAGTGTTAATTTTGACAGGCATTTTTGATTTAGTCTTAGTCTTGAGACGAAAATGCTTAATAGTCTTAGTCACATTTTAGTCATTTGAGTCTTTCACAGTTTTAGTCTAGTTTGTCGACGAAAAGTCATTACATTTTAGTCATTACTTTTAGTCAAACTGCAGTTACCAACATTTATTTAGGTAGCTATTTTATATGTAGTCTTCTAACAGAAATAGTCATTAATTCTTCTCTCTTTAGACCAAATCAATTAAGCTCATGAGAAATTTGAATCAAGGATTGAATTTGGAAAAACTGGAATAAATGATGACAATTTTCATTTTTGGGTTGAGATACAAATTAAACTAATTTTTAAGATACAGTAGGTTTACTTAGCATGTTTACATTTATTTAACATCTTTTGTTGGTTAACACTGATGACACAGACAGGCATTTAATTAGGAATGCTGTCCCTTTAAGACAGAAGGCATGCATGTAATACTGACACATTCAGTTTTCACCCACCTGTTTAGGTTCACTTAAGCCATAACTGACTGTATTTATGTGAGATACTCTATACGATGGACATTTGGACTGCTGTGTGTGTATTTGAGCACCGAGAACTGATCGCGCGCTGTGTGAGAACTGAAGAAGTGGAGCGTGCGCGAGAGAGAGCGCTTCTATCAGCGCGATTCCGCCTATCGCGCCTTCACTAACTTTACTAAGTTAATCGACAAAGAATTGTGATTCCCGGGAAAAACGGGACGTCAGGTCACCCTGTCTCTAACCTAAGGCCATTGTTTCAGATCGCTAGTTCGCGTTTTGGTAGCCTGTCCGTCCACTGCGGCTGCAATACTGAGACTAGATATACAAACGTCCCTTATCCGATCGCAATCCAATGACAGTGACGCACATTTTGAAAGACAAGACAGTTAATTTAGCCTATAGGATGTATTTTGAATGTCTGGTAGTCCTCAAATAACATTCTAGTCCCGTCTCGTCTTGTTAACGAAGACACGGCATACATTTCGTCATAGTTTTTATCGTCAGATATTATTTTTAGCTGGTCAACATCAAGTCTTAGTCACAGAAAAAATGCTCGTTAACGAATATTTTTCGTCATCGTCTTCGTAGACGAAATTAACACTGCTTCCAGAAGAGATCAAATGTGCTAAAACATTAGCCACATTTAAATCCAGACTCAAAACTCACCTGTTTAGCTGTGCATTTGTTGAATGAGCACTGTGCTACGTCCGAACTGATTGCACTGTATTTTATGTATAATCATTTTCTATTTTTAATGGTTTTAAATTCATTTTAAATCAATTTTTAAATGTTTTAAAAGTTTTTAAATTCCTTGTTTTATTGTTGTGATTATTTTTTGATTAATTTTGAATTACCATTTTGTATGAAATGTGCTATATAAATAAACTAGCCTTGCCTTGATCTGCTTTCAGTACTGATCAATGCGTTTGTCTTCACTTTTGACAGATTAAGTGAGCACAGTGAAAACGAGGATGATGATGATGATGATGATGATGATGATGACGACGATGATGGTGGATTTTCCTGGCTGAAGGAGATGGGCGTCCAAGACAAGATCAAGAAACCTGATGCCATTTCTATCAAACTGTATCCTTTACAATCAGCTCAGACTGCATGTGTTTATGCAATGCTTTCTTTAGTTACAAAATCAGAATTATGTAATTGTAGATTTTTTAAAGATATTTTCTTAATTTAATTGATGTTAGTTACAGATTTAGCATTTTTGTTGGTCATTTTTATTATTATTTTTTTTATGTGTAAAGTTTTATGATTTTTTTTTATTAATAAATTCATTTTGATTAATTTGTTTTATTAATTTCTTAATTTTAATTTTGGTTTGATATTTTAGTACTTCAAGTTAAACTGAACAAAAATTTGAAATGTTGTAGGGCTGCAAAACGATTAGTTTGTTTACATACTAAGTGTGTGTACTGTGTATATTTATTATGTATATATAATTACACATACATGTATATATTAAATATAAAATAAAAATGTTAGAATATGTAAAATATTTAGATTTATATACAATATTAATTATATACAAGCGTTTACACACATACATACAATACATACAAATATTTTTGAAATATATACACATAATAAATATACACAGTATACACATAGTGTGTAAACAGAAACTTTTATTTTGAATCGGTTAATGGTGACTAATCGTTTTGCAGCCCTAAAATGTTGCCTTGGCAACTAGCTGAATTCAAATAAGTTAACGTTTAAATCAGTTATTTCAGTTAACATATTTATTTTATTTCAAGTAACATGGGTTTTTTTTTTTTTTTTTTTTTTAAATGGCGTTAGTTTTCGTTTTAGTTAACTGTTATAACTCTACATGGACATGTGTTTTATATGTGAAATTGTTTATCAGCTCTGAAAGCTGAATTCGCCTGATCTCTTTCCTTAAGTCGCGCCGCAGTCGTAAGGAGCACAGAGAGGTGCGTTTGGACCACAGACCTGAGTCAGTGGTTTTGGTGAAGGGTTCGAACACCTTCACGCTGCTCAACTTCCTCATTAACTGTAAGAGTTTGGTGGCTGGAGCCGGTTCTCAGGCAGGACTTCCTCCAACTCTACTGGCCCCTACAGCCTTCAGAGGGGCCACACTGCACACACTCAAGGTACGAGACCTTGTGTTTCACGTCTCCAGCATCATTTGGTGTCACATTCTTAGCATTCAAATGCATTTATTTTTCCTTTTATCACTGATTTAGACTGATGTATTCACATTATTTACTAAAATTACTGTACTTTTATTTAATTTAATTTACATTCTTTTTATATTTTGTCATTTTAATTTAATTTATTGTATTATACTTTTGTATTTTTTTTTCATTTTTAATTTAATTTATTGTATTTTAATTTAAATGTTTTAGCATTTTATTTTGTCATTTTTAATTTATTATATTTTAACTATTTATTTATTGCATTTTTTATAATTTAATTTATTATATTTTAATATTAATTATATTTTATAGCATTTTTTACTTTTGCATTATTGTATTTAAATTTACTTCATATTTAGTTGCATTTTATTTTTTCGTTTTAATTTATTTGTATTTTACTTTTAAATTGTATTATTTTTGTTTTTATTTTTAATGTTTATTGTAATTTTATATTTATTACATTTTGTTTTTCTTTTTCATATTTATTTATTGTATCTTATTTATATTTTGTTGCATTTTCATTTTATTTATTGTATTTTACTTTTATATTTTATTTTAGTTTTATTTATATTATTGCTTTTTATTTTTCCTATTTCATTTTTAATTGTATTTGATTATTGCATTTTTTTTCTCTTTTAATTTTTAATTTTATAATATTAGAATTTGTATTATAGTATTATAATTTAGTTTTTTTTTTGTTTTATAGCGAGAGAGAGAGGTGTTTATGCGGTTTAAGGTTCAAAAAACATTATTTTCCACATACTGTACATTATTGTTGCTCCTCTATGCTCTGCCTTTCTGAAACGCGCCGATTTTTACAAAGCTCATCGTTCTGAGAAGCTAGGCGTGCTCTGATTGGCCAGCTGTCCAGTGCGTTGTGATTGGCTGAATATCTCAAGCGTGAGACGGAAATGTTACGCCCCTTAAACATTACCATGTCTGCATTTGTGATTGGAGAAACGACAAACAACAAGCGCTACTCTACACAGCTCAAAACTTGCGTTTGAATCGTCAGTGGCAAATTCTTTAAATATGAAAACATACTTACAGGCTGAGAGTCAGAAGCGCCAGACTGTCCTTCCAAAGTTGGAATTGCCCCACTTTATAGAAACAGTCTTTGAGCACAGCATAGTCCTCCGTAAAATACGCTGCGCACACTCTAATATTTGGGTTGAACTGTTCTGGAACAGTGTTGTAAATACAACTTAATCACTGATTTCTAGTTGTGTCCTCTTTTGGAAGCCCAAACAAAGTATTTTCGCTTTCACAATGAAACACAGCATCTCCAGGACATGGCGTCGGCGGCAGCAACAATACTACAGCGAGAATAAAAGTCCCGCCCACACCGTGACGTAGACATGTGGGGGCATGTTTAAACAAGCCATTTTAGGTGAGCGTGGTTGAGTCTTTTATAAAGAATATCTCTTTGGTTTTGAGACTTTAATCTTTGCAACTTCAGGGATCTTATCTATGCACAAACAGCTTGTAATACTCCAAAGAGAAAGGAAAACTTGAAATTGCATCATATGACCCCTTTAAAGCCAGCCATAGCAGAATTTTTGTGCTTCTCCAAGAGAAACAGCGGTGTTTAGTTTCTGAATGAATCCACGTTTTGAACGAATCCTGTGAATCGATGATTCAAAGACCCATTCATAAAGAGCCGTTTACTTCATTCCTGACTGAATCAGCCTGAAGGAATAGAATGAATAAATGAATGACTCAAAGACATTTACCGCCACCTGCTGGCAGATTTAGTTTCTTATTTTTGAGTATTATTTAATAATAATAATAATAATAATATTAATAATAATAATAAAAACATTAAAGGGATAGCTCACCCAAACAATTTCAGTTCTGTCATCATTTACTCACCTTCATGTCGTTTCAAATCTTTCTTTTGTGGAACATAAAAGAAGGTATTTTGAAGACTGTTGGTAACAAAGCTGTTTTGGTTACCAATGACTTTCATATGAACAAACAATACTGAGATGTTTCTCAAATCATCTTCTTTTATGTTCCATAGTTTATGTTAGGCCGTTGTAGCCTAAATGTTTGTGTAATATATTTTTTGTTGAATCAAATAAATATTTCTAAAGCGACAATTTGTAATGTCTACTTGATACTTTCACATTTAACACAAAAATAGTTTTAAAAAATCTTTTGTGGGTATTTTCAGAGTCAAATTTATTTTGTCATTAATTGCGATTTAATTAATCGAAACGTAAAATTTTAATCGACTGACAGCCCTAATATATACAGGTGCATCTCAATAAATTAGAATGTCGTGGAAAAGTTAATTTATTTCAGTAATTCAACTCAAATTGTGAAACTCGTGTATTAAATTCAATGCACACAGACTGAAGTAGTTTAAGTCTTTGGTTCTTTTAATTGTAATGATTTTCTCACATTTAACAAAAACCCACCAATTCAATCAACAAATTAGAATATGGTGACATGCCAATCAGCTAATCAACTCAAAACACATGCAAAGGTTTCCTGAGCCTTCAAAACGGTCTCTCAGTTTGGTTCACTAGGCTACACAATCATGGGGAAGACTGCTGATCTGACAGTTGTCCAGAAGACAATCATTGACACCCTTCACAAGGAGGGTAAGCCACAAACATTCATTGCCAAAGAAACTGGCTGTTCACAGAGTGCTGTATCCAAGCATGTTAGCAGAAAGTTGTGTGGAAGAAAAAGATGCACAACCAACTGAGAGAAGTGCAGCCTTATGAGGATTGTCAAGCAAAATCGATTCAAGAATTTGGGTGAACTTCACAAGAAATGGACTGAGGCTGGGGTCAAGGCTTCAAGAGCCACCACACACAGACGTGTCAAGGAATTTGTTAAGCCACTCCTGAACCACAGACAACGTCAGAGGTGTCTTACCTGGGCTAAGGAGAAGAAGAACTGGACTGTTGCAAACTCACCAGACCTGAACCCCATAGAGAATCTATGGGGTATTGTCAAGAGGAAAATGAGAAACAAAAGACCAAAAAATGCAGATGAGCTGAAGGCCACTGTCAAAGAAACCTGGACTTCCATACCACCTCAGCAGTGCCACAAACTGATCACCTCCATGCCACGCCGAATTGAGGCAGTAATTAAAGCAAAAGGAGCCCCTACCAAGTATTGAGTACATATACAGTAAATGAACATACTTTCCAGAAGGCCAACAATTCACTATAAATGTTTTTTTTATTGGTCTTATGAAGTATTCTAATTTGTTGAGATAGTGAATTGGTGGTTTTTTGTTAAATGTGAGCCAAAATCATCACAATTAAAAGAACCAAAGACTTAAACTACTTCAGTCTGTGTGCACTGAATTTATTTAATACACGAGTTTCACAATTTGAGTTGAATTACTGAAATAAATGAACTTTTCCACGACATTCTAATTTATTGAGATGCACCTGTATATATGTATTTGGCTATTACTGCACCCAGATTACATCAAGTGTTTTTTTTTTTTGTTTTTTTTTCCCCTAATGAAAATGTTTTGTCTGTCTCTCTTCAGGCCCGTACTGTGAATGTGAAGACTCTGGTGAGAACGGGCTATCAGGACGTGTGCAGTCTGGAGGTGACAGGACCCATCATGCCCCACACGCTCCACGCGCTGACGCAGCTCCTCAAACCGGCTCAGAAAGGAGAGTTTTCTGTGGGTCTCTACACCCACGAACCCACAGCCGTCCTCAACGTGCCCATCAGCCAGACCTCTGAAGCTCAGCAACTGGTGCGGTTAAACACATGCACTGTTTTAGCTTTCTGACCAGCTGGATTCTGTGTTTGTTACATTTACACTGAACAAAAAAAAAAAAAAAAATATCTGTGGTAGAATTTACTTTGAAACACTTTTCACTCAGAAATTGATAGTAAATTTCACAAATAAATACAAAGAGTAAGTAACATTGATTTAAACATGAAATTTTGAAGTAGATAAACTGAAATATTTGCAATATTTGAAATATGTACATTGGCATTCAACTTCTAGTCCAGGGATTTCCAAACTTTTATTCTCAGCCAAACCTCTTATTTTCTTGAAATACCCCTGAAATATTAAGATAATACTTCAGTTAAGCAACACCAGTGCTTCCTACACACAGACTTTACCTGGGCGGGCCCAGGATTTAAGGAGTAAAATCCTTTTGTATGGAATATTCTCTGCTGATATGAAAAGTTAACAGTATATCATTGTAATAAATATCATTTATGACAGCAATGATATTTTGTTTTCTTTTTACATTAAACACATCAAATATTACATATATGTATGTAATATAATGTGTATTTCCATTACAGGTTTAGGTCTTAAATTTCATTTAAGGTGGTATTAAAAAGGTCTTAAGTCTTAAATTTAACTTGTTCATATCTGCAGAAACCCTGTAATGGGTCGTGTTTACTATTTATACTTGTTTTATGTATGACAACAGAAAATATAATGTGAACAGCTTTATTGGGCATTCAGTTGTATTATAGTATGTGACAGTTCATACAGTAGAACAGATCTGAAGAGCCAAAACTCGTCTGAATGCAAACTTGATGCAGTGACGTCATGAATATGCAAATTAATGTGACCTCACCTGCTGCCACAAGTCTCACAAAATCCTGTGGGAAACACCGAACATATTTGCATATTCATGGTTCTCTGATGGTAACATGACATACAAGTAAACGGATAAAATATTTAATATTTTTAGTAACTGTTTTTATTTATTTATTTATTTATTTATTTTTATTTTAATATTATTCTTTTTTTTTAGGGTTGCATGACTGCCAAAAAAATTAAATTGTGATTATTTTGTCATATCTTGATTTGAACTGTTATTTTTATTTTATTATTATTTTTAGTAGTAGTTTTTAAATTTAAAATTTAATTACTAGTGTTCAAAGAAATACTGTGTTTAAAGAACATAATTTATTTAACATTAAGTAATTTTTTATTCATTGTTTTTATGTAGTTTTAATAATAATTTATAGTTTGTTTAACACTGAATAAATTATTTTAATTCACATAGTATTTACATTTTTTTATTATTATTACTAGTTTTAACTATGAAAAAATGATTGCAATGTGTTTTTGAGGTAAATTATAAATGTACTGTATATTTGAAAATTATAATAATTTTTTACACTAAGTTATAATAATAGTAATATTTCTGTCATAAATTCTTCACTTTCAAACATCCAAACCCTAATCATAAAACTTTTTTGGCAGAATACTGGTGAAATGCTGTAAACACCTGTCCACAAAACTGCTGGAAATGATGCAGATGTGTAAATAAAGTAAACCTAGTGCACATTGTCTTCCCAAATGCACAGTTCTTCAGTATTGCATGTAATTTTTGATGAATTTCTCTTATGTCTATGTTAGTCAGAAGCTCTAATGCTTTAATTTGGTCTTGTTTCCAGGAGGCTGTTGTACAGGATCTGGGCAGATGTGGCCTCCAGCAGAGCTCCATTCAGCAGTTGGCAGCGCAGAGCATGCTGGGAAAGAGTGCGCTCAGACAGCTGCACATGAGAGACTATTCGTACAGCTGGAAGTCCTGAGATCCGATTCTCCTGCCCCCACAGCCACTGGGAAAACATTTCTAGAGAGCTGACAGGCCTGGCCTATTAATATCTCTGGCGGATCAGGCTTACAGTAGGTGAAGCGCGTCCACATTCACTTCATCTTTAGAGAGACTCTGCTTGTATATACTGTAGCTTTTAGTGTTGTATGAAAACATTGGGAGTTTGAACTTGTTTTAAATCAGTTTTATTTTTATGGGCTGTAATAATGTTGTAGACTGTATGTGTGATTTTAAAATTTAATTTTAATCAATGTCTCTAGCTGAGAAACAACTAATGACTTCCTTGGGAAGTAATATATAAAACTGTTAAATGCTTTCATGATTATATTTTTGACTGTTGAAATCCTTTTTGCTAGTGTATTTAACACACTTGTATGAATTTATTAAATGAATTAATTGAAATATTTTCTGCATTGTATTTCTCATAATATTGTCAAGGATGAGTGCAAAAAAGTGCAGAACAAACTTGTTTAAAGTGAGCATTTCAGTGTATGTGGCAGGGGAAATTATTAGTGGTAATTTTGTGATAATGACTGCCAAACTACATTATCCTGCTTATTACATGGGTACTTTATAAATAAATGGACGTGAAATTTTGATTTGAGTGTAAATACAGTAGTCAACATTTGAAGTGGATCAAAACCTTTCATCGAAGCTGTCTTAAAACAAAAACAATACCTGTTCTTATCTTAGGACCACTTTGATGAACTGTTTTGATCTACTTCAAATGTTGACAACTGTAATTTTTGTTTATATATATTACTTATTTTAATATAAGTACATTTTGTCCCTAATTTTATTGTAATGTGAAAATATTGACAATTTTAAGAGTCGAGTCATGAGAAACTTAAATTAAAAAATAATTGTTAAAATGCATTTTAAAAATCTTAATATGTCATGTTATTTGAGGGCTGAAATTGGCTCGGTGCACAAGACGGTGGAGATATGCAACTAGCCCATTATTTTTTTGTGATTCAGCCTTTCAACATATACGTTTTAATTTATCAGACCATGCATTTTGATTTATCTGATCACCAGAAATGATAGAAAATTAATTAGTGTAAGTTTTTGTTCCTCTTTTTTTAAGTTGCTTTGGATAAAAGTGTCTGCTAAATCCTTAAGCAATTAGGTTTTTTACAAACTGCTCTCTTTGTGTTATTGTCCTCATGTGAATCAGATCAGTCTTACTAGTCTTAAAATAGAGCTGGAGTTTCTGTCAGAAGTGTTGAAGAGTGTAAATACTTGAAGTCAAGCCAAGAGATTCCATCATTCAGAAGATGATCCTGCTGCCCGTGTGCCTCCACGTCTAACGTTTCACAGCCACGACTTTACATTAAAAATACTCTGAGGTGGACAAAATATGCATGAAGGACAGAATCAAGCCTTCATGTCACCAACCTATTAAATCCATGCGAATGCACTGCAGTATTGTGAAAGTAATGGCATTACTGCAGTGTAATGTAATTGTGATGTTGCATCAGGTCATATTTTAGCACCCATGTCACCTTGAGCCCTAAACATAAAGCAGCATCTGTGCAGCATGATCACTCACGTACAGATCTGCTGGATTCATGTTCTCTCCGTTCAACATGTTACTCAGCCTGAACTTCATTGTGATTGAGCTCAAGACGAGGCAAGAGTGCCTTAAAAACACTGAATGAATGTGGGAATCTAAAGCACCTACTGAATAACTGAAGACTTCATTTCCTCATGCACTTCAGCTCTTATGAACAGTACTGTGGCTTTAATACAGTGCATTGATGGTTTCAGCTGGTAATACCATGATATGGGTTAACAATATTGGAGAAACATCTCATTTCACTGCTGAATGCTCATTTTACTTATCATAAAGCTGTGAAATTACTTAAAAGAAATGCACAAAATTAAGCAAAGAAATTGAAAATATGTACTGTGTAAATACTGCAATATGTCTTATGTAATACAATCTATTAATGCATTATTTTTTTCAGGTTGTTTAGTTTTTCTTTTCTTAGTTTTGTTTGCCTTGCCATCGAACTTGATGTACTAATATAAAACATAACAGCTACATACAGTGTCAGTCAGTCGACATAAAAGGGCAAATACAACTACCTAATTTTGATGACTGAAGTACATAACCAGTGTCATAATCATTAACTAAAATATAAATTTAATTAAAAATCTTACCTTGGCAAAAACTGATATAAATTTAATAGTAAAATAAGAAAAAAATAAAATATAAATTAAAAAATTGAATATTAAATTAAGCTGAAGTACTAAAATTACTACAATAAGCTAATGGATACTATAAAAATGACAAAAGCACATAAAACTAGTAAAATTGTAAATTCAAACAAACTAAAAATATAAAAATAAGCTAATTCAAAATAATTATAAATACAATGAGTATATAAATATTAAAATAACTTTTTGAAGCAATAATGGCTCAAATCCCTTGAGCTTTAGACAAACTATGCTGTATTGGTCTAACAATTAAATCATAGTGTATATCTATAAAAACAAGTATAGAATTTGTTTTAAAAATTAAACTTTTTTTTTATAACCAAAAAGCTAATTAACCACATCCCCCACTGTATGAGATTATTGGACTGCTGCGTCTGGAGTGTTTTCTGTGGCTCTAGTTTCAGACACACGTCAGCACTGTTAAATAAAGCTTTAGATGCGTTTGTGGGAGCGACCGAGGCGGCGGCTCCAGTAGAACATCATTGGATGATCGTTCTGCTGCTCAAACACCATATTGCTGATATTAAAGGAACAGTTCACCCAAAAATGAAAATTTGCTGAATTTACTCACCTTCAGGCCATCCAAGATGTAAATGAGTTTGTTTCTTCATCAGATTTGGAGAAATTTGTCGTTGCATCACTTGCTCCCCAATGGATGCTCTGCAGATGAAATGGGTGCCGTCAGAATGAGAGTCCAAACAGCTGATAAAAACCTCACAATAATCCACACCACTCCAGTCCATCAGTTAACATCTTGAAAAGACAAAAGCTGAAACAAATCCAACATCAAGACTTTTTAACTAAAGTCATAATCCATAATAATGCTTCCTCCAGTGAAAAAGTGCATCTCTTGTTGTCTCTCTGTCATTGGCCGATTCTTACGATTACGGTAATTGCTGTTCAACCAGTCATATCAATAATTATTAATCATTACTAATCATATGTTTAAACCTACATTAGGGTTATTATAGTTAACTAAACTAAAAAATAATTAGTTTTCAATAAATTGTTATTTTGAAATAAACTAAAAAAATTCTTGCTTGAATTTTTTTTTTTTTTAAATATAAATATAAAAAAAAAAATAAATTTCGCATTTAACTTGATGTACTAAAATAACTAAAACTGAAATAAAAATGAAAAAAAAAAACTATATGGAGAAAACTACAATATCTGACAAAACTAAAACAACAAAATTACTATAACTTTATACATTTAACAAAATAAAATTATATTTAAATGTAACTAAAAATAAAAACTAATTCAAAATATTTAAAAATATATTGTTTAAATGACACTAAAATAACACTGTATTATCAGGAATTG